>JAAXCT010003950.1:0-20211 GCA_012490785.1 Eragrostis nindensis
TCCAGGTGCGGGTACTCGTCGGCGCGGAGGTGGTCCACGTCGGCGGAGACGCGTACTTGGGTACATGGCGAGGAACGTCGCGAGCGCCTCCTCGAGCACCGGGAGCGCGCCCGGCGACTGGAACGCGCGCTCAGCAGCCATGGCCGTCGCGCGCAGAACTCGCGCTGGGCGTGCAGCCGTGCCAGCGACCGCGACCGCCCACGGACCCCTCCTCCCCGCCGTCCCCTCGAGGAGCGCCGCGTCGCGGGACTTGGTCAAGGCACCCATCCTCCGACGCCTCCTCAAGCGCCTCCCGCAGCTTGCTCTCCTGCAGCCCGCCGCCCGCCGCCTGACCCCGCCCCGCCCCCGCCGCCGGCGACCGTGGCGGTCGGTGCTCTTGTCCAGGATCAGCGCCGCGCAGTGGGACAGCGGCTTCCACAGCGACAGATGCATGGCCGCCCACAAAGGCGAGACCTTTCTTCCTCCCTCTCACACCATCCGATTCGCCGGCGCCGGTGCCGCGCGCGAATTCTCGGGATCAAATCAACCCGCGATCGAATTCGACGCGGAGCAGGATTCCTCCTAGGGTTTGGGAGATCGGCGAGGACGAAACAATCGGGTTGGGGGCCCTCACCGCAGCGGAATCTGGATCAAGGAATGGAGCAGAGCAAGGGGAGGGAGAGAAGAGTGATGAGAGGGGACGGGTAGAGAGGAGACGGAGAAGGGGGAGGGGAGTTAATTGGAACACACCAACTCGCCTGCATAGAATTAAAGCAGGGGTCCCTCCCAGCATTCAATGGCAATTCCACATATTTTTGCTGTATTTTGCCCCCTCTGTATCTTATTTTCCATTTCATTTATTCACAGATATCCCCAAATTTGCTTCTCTGGAAATAAAATCTGTACTGGACCTTAGCAATCTTTACAGATAATGAGCCTGCACATCCTGTACAATTGTTTGTAGTGTAGGTGAACTCCTTATTAATTAGTACTGGTACTTCAGGTACTCCCCCTAGTCCTTGTGATCCTGTATTTGTGTTTGCTTCACATGCAATTTTCTTCTTCTCCGGATAGAAAAACAGAGAGTCAAATGCATTTGATTTTCGTTTTGTCCTTAGGTGTTTACACTTGGAGATGGCTGTTGAATATTTGTTATGCTGAAGATTTGGAGAGGAAATACAATGGCTCATGATCATTGACTTCTTCCAAAAGATATTCTTTGCTGGGACAGGATTTGTCATTTTAGCCCTCTACAATTACAGGTTGTTCGTTCTACGACCTTCTTCAGAAAGGTCCACCACAGCAAAGACTTCTTCTCGGCACATCTTACATAGAATCGATAAGCAAAACTCAGAGCTATAATTCCCGCACGTTTAACTATCCATGAAAAGTGGATTAGAAAGAATGTTTACCCTGAAACCAGTAATGATTTTCCCGTGAGCAAAAGGTAGAAAACACAGTACAACAAATGAACTAAGCGTAACAAACACTGAACTGTTCTTGACCAAGCACCTGACCGGAACAATCCACAAATTTTAAACGAAGTCCCCGCGACGAACTGCCCACGATCCAGGGCGCTGGTTGGCAGCGTGCTAATCTCTCGATTTAAACACTGAGGGCTTGTAACCCCTATCAACGGAGCTTGCCTCCAATTTGCTGCGAGATTGGAAGCATAGTGTTCCCTCTTTGACAGTTGGCCGCCCTCAGGGTTACAAGGCCTGATGGAGCATTGTGATTGACGACTTGTAACTAGTAATTTTTATTTAAGCAGCAACACAAGCAAGGTGAAGCATCCCAAAATGGAGTAGCTTCAGGGAGGGGCGTATTCTAGGTCTTGCTGTTTCTTGCTGTGGCAAGTGCAACAAATAAACAGGCGAGCACTTCCCGAGTTGTTCTTGCTGCACCAGGGAGCGGGATCGGCTGCCGTAGCAGTTGGTCACTGACATCTGGGCCTGGTCCCACGCGTCAGTGACCACTGCACCCCCGTGCAGTACGGCAGCGGATCCCTTTCCCTGCACCAGACATGCAAGGCCGTCAGCTTTATGTGCAAGCATCCAAACGACGCTTTTGGTGAACTGATGCAGGGGTGGTGGTATAGATTTTATAGGCAACGTACATAGCCGTACTATTTAACTAGTTTGCCCCAAACTCGCGGAATGTCAGCTTTGTCTAGTTCGTTTCGGAATTTGAGCGTGAATATACTAGTTTTCACCACACGAGCACACAGAGTTCTCCAACAAATTCTAGACAGGACCTACTATTGTTGATAGGAAATCCTTCAATCAATTTCTCAATAGCTTTCACTACGTCTACGTTGGGCCACATCATCTGATAAATCTAGCCCATCCTAATCATGTCCTTTAATTATTATCTGCCGCATGAATATCATGTAAACCTCTTTTTTGGAATGCAATAAAAGAATCAACTACATTGGCACCTAAAACCTTACACGAATCAATGCAAGTGGCATGAAATACACAAGGATTTATCGGTGGAACCGCTTATCGAATAGAGAACGGGAGAGATAGAAAAGGTTGGAGCTGATGTGTTGAAATCCTTTGAGAAGTGGAGAAAAAGAAAGAATGGTTCTTATGCAATTTTTTCTGTGCAATCCTACGTTCCAAAGGGCACCACAGTGAAGTTTCTTAAAAGAAGGCAATTGCTCAAATTTAATCATTTTGAAGATATTTAAATTTCAGAGGAAAGTGTGTAGTTTTTTCAATCGAGTTTCTTTACAGAAATGATCAAAATGTTGGAGGGTCTTTTTTTTTGGGTTGGGGGGGGGGGTGGGGGGATGGGGGGTAATAGCTCGCTGAGTCGCTGACTATAGAAAACCAATACGTAGGTCCCTTTCAGAATGCAAGAATTTTATTGGAGTTGTAAGTTTAATTTTACATGAATCAGTTCAAATCCCGCTACACGAGTAAAAGCCAAGGTTGACGAAGACGCAGCATTAACCAAGTCTCATGAGGAAAATCGGAGCCCAAAAGAAGACAATGGTTTCATGCGAGGATCTATCCGTGTCAACCGCATCACGTCTGCTGACTTGTGGAGGTTTTGAGGTGAGGATGTGTCGTTTCTGTCCGGGAGAATTCGTGCTGCATCAGGCTCTCAGCGAGTACGTGCGTGTAGTATGTACGAACGAACCGTACTAGTATTCCGTTCGTTTTTTGTAGCAGTACGCCAACACTGCGAAAACAAACTACACGGTCGACCCCGGCTCGCGTCTGGTTCCATTTCCAAGATCTACGGAGGCCGCATTTCGCAAGTAAGTTTGAGGTTCTTTTCTTACAAGGTGTTCAGTGCAGAAGGGTCGCTATCGTGGCGGCAACTGATCCTTCAGCTAGTCATTTCTGCTAAGAAAACAGAGCATTGAGCAGTTCGATCAAGTGATTGGCAGCGTGATTATGATCTTAGTACGCACAGAGCCTGCATCTTGCAAGGAAGTGCTAGTAATGTTAAGGTATTTTCTCGCAAAAGTGTGGCAAACGGCAAGGGTTGCTATCGTGGTAGCGACCGTCGATCAGTTTTGCTCAGGAAACAGAGGGTTGACAAGTTCGCAGTTCGATCAGCAGAGATCGGCAGCGCTCCAGCCATCGATTCTGATGGCTTATTACGTCGACAGAATCGTCAACGGAGCGGGCCCTCGCATGCAGATCATCTCTCGTCGAAAAGACTTTCTGCCACCGAATCGAGTAGGTTCTCACACGCGAAAGCGCTGAAAGACGCACACTGCACACGTTGACGCGAGACTGGATCGCGGTAAACTTTTCTTTCTTCTTCCCATGTAAAACGAATATATTTACATGAAATTCTTGCGTTCTAGACTTCACGAAGTCTGAACATTCGTTCACACGTGTCAACCAGACCTCTAAAACTTCACCACCGTTCAGACTTCAGAGCAGTGCTGCCGTCGATGGCGTCGCCACTCGACGCCTCCGCGAAATCGACGCTGCCAACGCATCCGGGAGCTCTGAGCTTTGACCCCGCCGACCAGCAGCGCGCACGCGAGCGGACGTGCTCGTACAGGAGCGTTTCGGGGATCAGCACTGCGTTGGCGCTCTCTTCAGCTGTGGACTAAACACGCCCTCAAAAAAAAAAAAAAAAAAAACTGTGGACTAAACACTCGCGGCGTTGTTGCGTAAGCTCGAGCTCGACTTATACGTACTTCCAACGGGGCCCGTCAAATGTCAACCTGAAACTCCGGCTGGAAGTCAACTCCGTGCCGCCGTCAGCTGCGTATAAAAAAGAGCAGGTGGCTGGCTGAGGGATGACTGCCTTTCCCTAACAAGATTAGTTTTTCTCCGTGGCCATGTTCGGAGATCAGAGTGCGTTTTGCAACTTGCATGTTGAACTTCAGGTGTAACCATTAGGTGATACTAAAATGCAAGATATTCTGAGGATAGATAGCTCATCCTCGTGATCTTTTTTTCCCTTTGACTTTCATTCTTCCAGTCACCACCAGAGTCCTCGATCGCCCACCTACTCTTGCGCAGACAAAAATTGACGAGGAACTAGGATCGAACTGCTTGATCTACTCGTCGCAACCGACCTACTACTCCCCAAGAATCTCTTTTAGATCGGGGGAACATTTTAATATGCACCACGTCAACGTTAGTGACCATGGCTGCTCACCATATACTGTATTGAACTAGTAGCAAAATGATGCGTCAGGAGGTCATTTTCCCAGTCTCGAGCCTTCTCAAGGATGCAAAACTCTCAGATTTATATATGTCAACTTCTCAAGGATGCACAGCACTCGGCGTTTTTTTGTCAACCGGGTTAGACAGATACGTGGGTCCCTTATCAAGTGTCTCTGATGAATTGTTAAGCATCATGGCTCATGAATGTTTGGATTAGATCAAGTAGTATTGGGGCCCTGTGGAGCCACTCTGATTACTCTCATACACTTAATTCATACTCTCATACACTTGAATTTATCGACCCTCTGTTCATTTATTAAGTTATAAGTAGGCACGTGCGGAAATGGGTGGATCTTTGGCAATTGTAGTGATTTTTTCTGTATGAATATTGTTACCGAACAAAAAAAATTGCACGAATGTCGTACAAGTAAAGGGCTACTTGCAGTAATTTATGGGAAACTCTATCATCTTTACATATTGGATTGGAAAATTAGCATATGATGAATATACTACGACAACATATGAATTTGAGGAATCTATTAACAGATTCCATTGGTTAGCTCGATTTTCTCCCAAGGAACTTGTCGGCACATTCTTATTTTCCCTCTCAGAATTCTTGTGAAAATCATCAGACATGACGCTTATTATTTATGAGTTTTTAAACATACACATCCTTTTTTTTTCCCTCTGCTAATCTCCAAACAGGTTACAACAATAGCTGCAGTTATCCTTCAGCCCACATATAAAACAGATGGCTGTCAAATTGACTGCAAGAACAATAATATGTTCATGCTACTACAAGACATGCATGCACTGCCCTGCCTGACTTATCATACCCAATCATGGCATGATGACTTGGGTGATGCACATATAGCCAACATTATTGGATGGGCATGGCGGCCAATGTGACCATATCTTTAAGTATAGAACATACAGATTACCGATAAAGATAAAGAAAGGCAGAGGACAAATTGAACTAATTTAGGTCCAAGCCCATGGATGCTGATCTTTCACTTATTTTCTCCCCTCCATGTGGAGCACCCATGATAGTAACATTTTAATAAAACTGTGATATAACAATATGAGGTAAGTAGTTTGGTTTGTATTTTTCTAAAAGAAGTATTATACTGGTTACTTATTGATAGCACAAACTCATAGCTCAATTATGGATACTTAGCCTCTCTTGTAGTATACTTTTCTTTGCGAGATTCAAGGCAAATACTTAATTTGCAAGGAAGCTTTGACACTTCAAAAACCTCAATTCATTCGACTATGCTGATAGATACCTGTGGACCTGTTGTTGCTTTGGAAACCTTTTTCCCCTTCATCTTTCTCTCCTCTGAATGGTTCTGTTCTGTCAATGTGGCAAAGTGCTGGGAAGAAAGGGCATGGGTCAAAAGCCAAATCTATCTTTGGAGTTTGGAGTAGTCAGCCATGGAAGTGGAACTTACTACAGAGCCCCATGCAATTATGTTATTTTCTTCTACACCACCAAGAGGTCCCTTGTCACATAGCTCACTAAAGCTTTTTGTCCAAAGCATATACACCTAACAACCCTTTTATACAGCCAGGACCAGCTCCAATGGAGATAAGATTGTACTAGCAGTATCCATACAGGTACAGCTGCAAAGCCTACAAGAATTTTGTAACCATCCGCTCAAGCACTGCTAATGGTCCAAAAACAGCTGCAAAAGTATTACCAGTTCTATAATTTACTTTTCCACTATGTCACACATGGTGGTTAGTTATTTGGATTTGTGTATTGGAGTAGAGGGTCAGACACTCAGTCTGCCTTGTCTTTTAGCAAAGCTTCCCAGTGTTTGTCTCCTTTCATCTTTGGTGCAGAATAATTAAAAGCTGAAACATTTTGTGTAAGCACATCTGGAGACTGTAGTTCCAGGCTGCACTGCACAGCCACAGATGGAGCCCCATATGTCCAGACGGGAGGCGGTAGACGCCACGAAACTCACAACTAAACTAACTGTGCAAATCAGTCTAACAAAAACGTGAGAATTATAGCTAGTGCGTGCAGAATATTGTAAAGGATGGGCGCTCACCTTGGGCGCTAATCCAATATGTGTAAACTCTCTCCCCTGCCGCTTAATGAAATGCATGCTACGGCATGTTTTTGGAAAAAAAAAAAAGTGTGCAGTATATTGTAGTAGAATATACACTTGAACTTGCCACTTTGAACCTGTACCTGCAAGTAATACAGATGCAATGAGCCAATGAGCATGGCTAGCAGAGACTTTGTACAAACAATTCGTGCTCAAATACAAGGGTGGTATGATGCCTACCACATCATGTCTTCCTTTTGCATACTCAGTCCTCGTGTTAATCAGTCATACCATGAGATGTCCATTAGATGAATAACCAGGCATGTCAGCCATATTGCCTAGGTAGCAACAATGGATCCCACCAAACATCAAACCAAATATAGGTCCAAGGATTACTGGATTACCCACATCCAGCTCTGACCTTCGAGAGAGTTGTTGCGCCTAATGCTGGGCAGCCAGGTCACAAACGGCATGCAGACCATCAGGAGCTCATTCAGAGTAGCATGAGTAGCATATCTCCTCCACAAGTTGCAGTAGAGTATTGGTGCGGTTCTGGTGCGAGGACAGGAGCGGTTGGATCTCACAAACCATGAATCAGATGCCTTTTCGTTTCTAGGACTGAATTGGATGCCTCAAAACACACGCGTTGTGTTGGCAATAGCGGGTGTGGGGTGGTTTGTCATATTTGAGGCGAAGCGAGTGTTCGCCTCGACCTCGACATTGGAAAGGACCGCGCCACCCGCCGTAACTCGTCGACCGCCGCCAAAGCCCACACAGGCAGGGCTTGTCTCCCGGTTAAAATTAGGCCCATCCGAACTTTTGGGCCTAATTAAGGCAGCTGTGGCCCATGGGAAATGAAGCTTCTCATCTTGTACTAGCGACTAGTAAAAATGCACGTGCGCCACGCACGTGTCTAAATAATTACATGACTTGAAAGGGCCCTGAGCATTATGATATACTTAACTACGTTATCTTTCCTAGCATAGACTTCAAAATAATATTTAAAAGGCTGAAATGATATTTATGATAGAGGTCATAATACACGCCCTTCCATTTGATTTTTTTGATCTGAACACAACATCAACATAGCTTTTTGCAAAACAAACACCTTCCAGACACTCAATGGATTATTCGGCTCATAGACATGCATTTTCAGTGTCACACAGGCAACCGAACTTACAAAAACACAGGAAGCACCACCAAAATTAAGTCTTACAATCAGACATCAATAGTGTACAAATATACAATAATCAAGACTCTAGGACATCCCTGTATACAATGTTCTTTGCGCTTTTCACCGCAGGGTCCAATAATTTATTGGGTTTGGCGAGGACCCTAGTTGTCTTTCGTGACACACCCCTGGACAACGCGACATAGAGCTGACCATGCGCAAACACAGGTTCAGGCAGATATACTCCGACGTGAGGGATGGTCTGTCCTTGAGCTTTGTTAATTGTCATTGCGAAGCTCAGACGCACAGGAAATTGTATTCTTTTGAACTTGAAGGGGAGTGTCAAATCCTCAGATGGCGAAAGAGGTATCCTCGGAATGAACACCCTCTTACCAGCATGCTGACCACCAACGATCTCCGCGTCAATGGCGTTGTTCTGAAAGCCCCTGACCACCAAGCGTGTGCCATTACACAGGCCATTATGCGGGTCTAGGTTGCGAAGCAAGATTAGAGGACAATTAATCTTGATCTTCAGCTCGTGAGGTGGCAGCCCATTCGGCGTAAGAGAGTTTAGAAAGTCAATTGGGTAATTGTTGGTCTGGTCATCCTCCACAGAGTCAAAGCTGTAAACACTTTGGAAGGGCCCGGAAACGTCTCAATCATCTTGGAGTTTAGTTTATCAACATACTCATTCTTCGTTGATAGGATAGCACGAGAACTCATGTAAGCGGCGTCATTAACATTTGCCAAGAGATCAGGGAAAATGTCTGCAACAAGGCGGTCAATCCCTTTCTCTTCATCGTACTCAATAACAATCTCCTCCGGAAGACAGATATAATCATCCCCAACTGACTCTTCAACTCCATCACCAACTCTGAGAAGATATTGAGAACTCTGGGTCTGACTGTGCACGCATGTTTTGAGTGAGCCTTATCTTGCGAATCTGGTCCCATATATAGCTCCTCTGCAGGGTGGCATTGGTGATCTGAGCTCTAGTTCCCCGCGGAACCACAGGAAGAACCTGTCTGAAATCTCCTCCAAACACCATAATCTTACCACCAAATGGTTCCTCGCAGCCCATGATGTCTTGCAAGGATCTATCCAGACACTCAATGGATTGTCTCTTTGTCATTGCAACTTCATCCCATATCAAGAGACGGGCTGAACGAAGGAGCTCAGCAGTACCACTCTGCTTTGTGAAGTTGCACATGCTTTCATCGCTGATTTTAATTGGTATCTTAAATCTGGAGTGTGCTGTCCGACCACCGGGCATAATAGATGCCGCTATCCCAGATGTAGCAGTAGCAACGGCTATGAAACCCATGGAACGTACAGTTGCGATCAACGCCTTGTAGAGATACGTCTTTCCGGTTCCTCCGGGGCCATCAACAAAAAACACCCGACCCTTTTCAGAAGTCACATGATCCATGATCTCATCAAATCCAGCCCTCTGCTCAGCGTTGAGTGTCTGCACAATTTTCAAATGGTCTTCATCGAATCCGAGTGCATACTCCTCATTCAACTCCCTGTAGTGGTCCCTTTCTTTGCGTCCTGTATAAAGATGTATAAAGAAAAATAAACACAATTGAAACAGTTGGTACAGAATTTTTACATGGTAGACTGTAGCTAGCAAAGCTTAATCGTCCATAAATATGAAGAGACATGCAATTTTTACATAAATATATGAAGAGACATGCAATTTCTAGCTGATCAGTTATATGAAGAGACATGCAATTTTTTGCCGTATAGAACACAACCTATGTTATCTGACAAACTCAAACTGAACAGACATATGGCAAACCGAAATGCAAATTCCCAGGCTACATATACTTGTTAAGGGTATGGTGCCATAATAGTCTATATTTTTGTTACCATGCAAACCGAAATGCAAACTCACATTGAAATATGCTAGTCTATATTTTTGTTTAACTGACAGGAAGGCACCAGGTATACATTTTCAAATGAACGGTTGTATGACCAATCAACTATAAAATGTGAAAAAAAATTGCGACCACCCAAACTTTAATTTAGAACATCACGAATTCCTGTGCCAAACTGTGAACTATGCTAAACAGAGCTACATTGACAGGGAGCTTGTTTTTAATTATTATGTGGAGTGGGTTGGCACAGCAATCTTAAATAAACTCTTCAGTTTAAGTCCGTAGCAACAGGTTGAGATAAATGAGATTATATAAACAAACATTCTAAAAAATTCAGGCTGGGCAATATGACGATAACACATGAAAAAAATGATATAAGTTGTAAAAAAAAGGGAAAGCTAATTGATAAAACAGTGGCACCTTAACAGACTGTGGTTTATTTGTAACAGTGGTTTCATCATCTATGGTCAGGTTTTATTATTAATCATCACTTGGTAATCACATTAAGGCCAAACAGAGGTACAGGTTCACAGAGGAGCTAATTTCAGTTTTTAATGTGGAGTGGGTACACAAAAGAGGGTTACAAATAAAAGTTTTAGTCTATGTCTGGAGATACAGATTGAGAGAAATGAGGTCACTTGACTGCATGTCGATATCCCAGATTTATAACATTCTCAAATTTTATCTATGACAGGCAAAGAAACCAAATGAAAGAAAACTCGATGACTGTGGGCAAAGCTTTACCTTTTTCGTCCAACTTGGGTAGGCCGAACCCATCCAGATCCTTGCCCATTGATTGAACACATCGCTCAATATCCAAAAGTACCCGCTGCTGCACCTCATGAGGATCGGTAATTGTCCTCCGAAAGTCCTCAGAGAGTGAATCAAAATGCTTTTCCCACAGCTTGCGAATATTATTGGCCTCAGAAAAAACCATGATTATAGCAAACAATTGTCGGAAGGAGCTAGGCATTTTCCATACAGCACACTCTGTTAAGGTATCATCCAAATAAGAATCAGATAGAAGAAGTCCACCGCGGTCACATGCTTCTCGAAAGGTCTCACATGTTACTCCACCAACAGTTTTCAAACTATTGTATGACGTAGCGCCCCTCACATGGGTCAACAAAAGCCGAAGGTAGTACCGCTCCCCTTCAGATGGGCTTGCATGTACAAGACGGCCAATTTGAAATCGTTGTTTTCTCCATTCCCAACGCTTTTTTGATTTTTTCCAAGTATACCATTCGGGGAACTGTATGTACAGCAATTTCCGCGCTCTGGGATCTGTCGCATTGGTCTTAAACCACTCGGTCAACATTGATCTCTGGTTCTTTGGGTCTTTGGCAACTTCATTCAAGTCAGAGGTTGAATTGAATGAAACCATGTGCATCCCCTCAAGATGAATCGATAGTTGTAAAACAGGAGGCCAGACATAGTAGAGAGGGAACCGATACAGCCTGTATGCAGCCTCTGACGGTGTTATACATCTTGCATCTCGGTACTGTTTGATTTCATTAACCACGGTATCTTCATTCTCTGACTTGTCGACCGAGAAAGATGCACGATCATGCCCTTTGTAGATGTATTTGTACAGGTACTTGACGGACTTGACGCTGCAGGAGATCTCCACATTGATGTGACAATTGTATCGCATAAGTAGGGTGGGGTTGTAGGGAACAACCCATCGATTGTCCAACGTGCCGTTTCTGACCTCAACTTTCTGGCCATCATCCCGTCGCCTGTATATTGGGTACGAGTCTTTCCCCTGCTGTGTGGCTTCACAAAACTGGCGAGGGTAACGAAACCGACATTGTCCATCTATCATACATGGGCAATCCTTGTTGAGAACACCACAAGGGCCATGCATCATGTGTTTGCAAACAAGATCATGCAAAACCGGGTACTTCTTCTGGTCCGGGATTTCAGCAGATATTTTTCTGTCATACTCATCTGGACATTTTAGCTTACTCCCTTCTTTCATAATCAATAAGAAATGCTCATGTGGCAGACCCCTCTTTTGGAATTCCGTGACATGAGCATAGGCAGCAACCTCGCCAAAATGTTGTTTCTTAACCAAAAAATCCTCACAATCTCGCAGTTTTGCTTTGTACACTCGTGCCACAACTTCAGGACGATCCTGCGGAGTCTGGCCAGGCAATAGCTCATGGATGATTTCATCCCAATACGGGTTGCATGTCATAGTTATGAAATAATCTGGCTTCCCATAACGTTGCACACCAAGGTCATTGCATCAAGGAACCGGCGTTGCACATCACGGTCGCAACCAGTCATGGACCTTGGTAGGACAATTCTCTTGCCAGTCAATGACGCCCTTGCCTCCCCGGTTGCAAGAGTGTCGAGAACTCCCTGTATGGGTACATCAAAAGTTAGTAGTGAAAATTACAATAACAAACAGAAGCAACGAGATGCATATATTATGTACTTAAAAATAAAAGGGTAGTCGAGATGCATATATCCTTGGTCAGGTCACACACAGAGGAACATTAACAAATAATAGATTCGAAATCTATGTAACAGACATGTAATTTTATAAAAGACTTAAAGCACTTGTTATGTAAAAAAAATAAAATTGATTAGAGCTGCATTTGTACAGAGCACATGTCAAACTGACATGCAAAATGTAACATCAGGTATATATACAGATACTAATTATCAAGAGTTAAATGTAAACATAGGCAAGTGGTGCTGATATATCAAGTGTTTCTATGAAAAAAAACCAATATAAGTCCACAGCGACAGGTCATATGGTACTGATATGATAAGGTTAAATGTAAACATAGGCAAGTGGTGCTGATATAAGTCCATAGCGACAGGTCGTATGGTAACAATATACGTCCATAGCAACAGGTGTGTATAACATAATAAAAGTCTACATAGCAAATGGTTCCTTGATTACACAAAAAATAATACTGACCATCTATTAAAATTTTCGCTATAAGCATGTCAAAAAAAAAAGAAATCAGCATCCTGATGATCTCTTCGTGTACATTAAGTATCGCCAGGTTAAATAGCTAGATAGGTGAATAGCTAGATTAATCAACCAGACAAGTATGCATTTATCAGGAGACTTGCACAGGTAAAAATAACAACCTGCTATGAAATTAATGCATTTAGAAGAAACCACAAGTTTTAAAAATGTGGTTACCTGATAAAGGTCAGCCCGAATAATCTTCTGGTGTGCAGGGAGAGAGTACCAGTTAAGACGCATAGACTCAACCTTAATATACATATCAACGAGCCACTGCTGGAAGAGTCGTCCACCGTGAAACAATACATTGAATTCCCCACGTCTGATTTGAAGCTTGTATGCATAATACTCTCTGGCGCTCACATACTTCTTATTTGATTCTGGATCACCACCTGGAATTAGCAATGGCAACAAAGTTAGGTAAACGCACTATAAGGCACTAATCATGTATATGACTCCACATTACAGATAAGCCTAAATAATTTTTTAATATTTTAGCAACCTTGTCCCCCAGTGCGATCATCTGCTTCGGCTTCGTCGTCTATGTCCATAGCGGATGGGAAATCTTCATGCGGGTCTACCATGTCACGACAAAAGAACACCAAGAGATTAGTCTATTAGTTTATATAAAAGTAAATGACAAGTTATTAGCACGTTATATATATGTACTGTAACATGGAGTGTGACATACCTTCATTCTTATTTTTCTTTTTGCCAGTCTTTTTTTTCTTGTCAGTTTCCTGATACAATATCCCTTCATTCCAGCCCGCCTCGCCGCCAGGGAAAAATAAAGGATACGCTAGAGGATCATAGCACCCATAGTAAGCCTTAATATAAACCGGTTGATCTGATACTCCACAGACCATAACACTCCTCTCAAACATTTTCTTCGGGTCGCTACCTTCCAACCATATAGCTGAAACCTGAGAAGCCGTCGGTGCATTGTATCTCCTCTGGTCCACATCAATCTTTGTGTTGAGCTCGATTCTATACTGGTCAAGGTTTGGTTTGGATCCCAAACTCCTGAATGTCCCAACATAAGGATTCCCTTCCAGAATACGTACAATCAATTTTATTAACCCAAGATCCAGGTGCGGTGATCGCTTCACCCTGTGTGCAAAATCATCTTCATTGTCATAAAAGTACAACTGCATATTTCTAGCAGAATAGTTTCCGTGCGACAACTGATCTAGGCGGTGATATATCTGACCCTGGATCCTAAATGTATAGATCCCAGTTCCTGCTGCGGTAGCATATCGCCGGTCCAGTTTGACACCCATGCTAGTGAATGAAAAATGAGAGTTGAAGTAACGGATATTCTTCCTGAACCACTTTGCATCTCTGTCTGACTGGCTTGTGTAAAGTCTTCTCAGCTCTGCAGGCACCTCAGGAATATGAATACGAACCATTCCCTCCCTACAACAGAATGCCGCTCCTTCACCAGGGAACCTCTTGGCGCCACAGTATTCACAGTCCTTTGCTTTACCCAAAACGTGATGTTTTGTTGGGAGATTGTGATAAACATAGTCATAGGGATCGGGTCTGCCTTCAGTACCTCCGTCTTGCCCATTAACTCGATATGACTTGTATTGCACGTCTAGCAAAGGAAAACACGAAACGACTCAAGTTAAAACAGCAATACAAGAGCCAATTCAAATTTAACCTAAAGGTATTGTATATACCAGGTCGGACGAAAACCCGTCCCTCGTCATCAGCAAAAGGATCATCGATGTTGTCATCTATCGGCTTATGAGTCTCCAAGTTCTCCTCATCTGGGTCATATACAAAAATACAAAAAAAGAGGGTCAAGTTCTGCTTTTTAATCCCAGCTTTACAAAGAAAATAACATTTTTAAGTACCTAATTCTGGGCGTTCTGATGCATCTGGATCCCAAACACCAGAATCGTACATGCCATAATTAACATGATTATGGTCCACCGTACCCAGCGAAGGATTGATATTTGGTGACGGAGCAACTGGCAACAAAAAGATATATTGTAATATAGGAATATTCAATTCAACAATGTAATAAAGCAAAGCAGTCTAATATTTGTCCCCGCCAGAGCGCGTCACAATCCTTTTGTAGATTATTTAGTGTTAAGCCAATGCTGCGTTACATTATATTCATTCAGACAGATGGTAACTACCAACAATGACGTACCAGATCTGGTTAGTAATGTATTTGTCTGCTCAAGTCCGTTCATTGATGAATTCCGGAGACGATACCGTTTCACACACTCTCGATGCTTCGCCAGTTTTGTGGCGTGTGCTTGTAACAATTTATCAGCATCAATATCTGTTGTATTTTGGCACCTGCATGTTTTATAGGAACATCACATATTAGTATATATAGCTTCAAATAAATTAATTATGATAAATTATGAAAAGAAAAAGCATGCAAAATAAAAGTAGGGGTATTTCACCATTTTGGATCTGACGTGCGATGGCCAATTCCTCCTTTTTCCGTTGCCGATACTCTTTATTGTACTCGCGACGTTTAGCCTTTTGCAATTCTTCATGTGTAACAGATTGGCCAACCCCACCATCAAGATCACCTCCATGGCGGCGAAGCATTACAGTGGATGGCTGCCAATTATCGTTCCTATGCAGCCAGTTCTCATCCTCATCACCATCAAAATTTGATGCACATACATCGACAGTTGCACCGCTCCTATGCTGGCCATCAATATTGTCTGAAAATATTATGCAAACTCACAGATTGAATCAATATTTAAGCATCATATGTGATGCAAGTACCATAATAATTTAGCTACTCACCATTTGTCTCCAAATTATTTGCAGATCGATTTGTAATCCTCTTTATAGGGCTCCCGGTATGTTCCAGTTCCGAAATCGCAGAAAAAGGCGTTTGATCTAAATTATTGGCAAACATTAATCCATAACATCAGGAACGATGAAGGCGCGAAAGTAAAATTATGTGCCAAAATAATTTTATTCTGATAAATTTCTTGCCAAATAAAGATTGGCACCTATATGCATCGAGAGCGAAGAAGGCAGGCAAGAATACTGATGTGCCAAACCAGGAGATCCAACCATTCCTGTCAAGAACGCACATGTTAATACGACCTGTTAACACCTGACAGTATCTACATCATACTCTATAATATCGCACCCTTTTTCTGCCTCTTCACTCCTTTGTTTCCATGACATTCGACAGCCTGGTTTTTATTGCCACCTGGAGCAATGAAGTCCAATAGAATGCATTTGGTTTAGAAAAATTAGTTTCTAATTACAAAGAGATAAGTTGGAACAAATAAAAATACAATGAAAAACAGTGTGGATTAAGCATTTTACTTTGTTCATTCCGTGTGCACAGATCGACGATGGATCCTGTACCCAATGTAGGGTTGTCAAGGGTGTCCCTCATCGCCCCCGCTTCAAAATAAATATGATCGATTGGATGGCTCAGAATAGATGTATAGCACATATAAAATAACACATATAAAAAAATCCTGAAAACCAAAATTAGAGCTATTGACTAAAAAACAAGTATGCGTCAAACTGAAAAAAAAATCAAAATATTTATGACCGTGATCCCAATGAACCTGTATGGAGAGTGAATGGCGTGGCACTTAGGTGATTCCTCGACGCCCCTTCTTCAATGGTACACCCTGCGGAGACAACATTGTCGCCTAAGTTTTTGACCAGTAGTAATATGCGTCAAACCTGAAAAAAAATCAAAAATTTTATGACAGTGATCCCAATGAACCTGTATGGACAGTGAATGGCGTGGCATTTAGGTGATTCCTCGACGCCGCTTCTTCAATGGTACACCCTGTGGAGACAACATTGACGCCTAAGTTTTTGACAAGTAGTAATTAACATCTGCGTATGAAGCAATTATTTTCTAAAATAAGGGGGAACAAATGGTACCTGCTACATTTGTCATTGATGATTCACGAACTGACATGGGCAAAGAATTCTCCAATTCGGCCTTTTTTCGTGCGCGATACTGCCGTTTCCTTTCAGCTTCTCTTTTACGTTTGGCAGCGAGCTCTTCACCAACCTGGCCTCTTTTTGGGTCTAGAAAAAAAGGAACACATGTTTGTTACCCACCAAAATTGTGTAACAATGGGAAAAAAATTATGCCGCCATGATGAGAAAAAAAGGAAGTTACCAACCATTGGAAAGGGCATTCGTGCAATCAGCGAGAGGTCGACGCCTGGCTGGTTTGTTAGGAGATTTACCAGACGAAGAAACTCGAACTTCATGTTGACCTCCATGAGCACCTGAAAACAATCGACAGTGTCCGGCACCATTGTCAACCCTAATGTGTAGGTGGACAGTTGAAGAGAGCACAATTGCAGGTTTACACGTCTGACCATTTTCATCGATATTATTAAAGTCTCGTAGTGGCGGGGATTCATCATCCAAAGCACCGGGTTTACGCATGGCCATAATGACTGAAATGAAACCATGTCCACAAAATTAGATTGATATAATAGATGGTATTTCAAATCAATGAAACCATCTTCACAAAATTAGTACATTGATAATAATAGATGGTATGTTCAAATCGCTGATAGTAATAGGACCAAGAACAGCAGGGACAATGTCGACTGTATTCCTAATCAATCATCATATTCCAAGAACAGCAGTTGTATAAACAACTGTTGTTTAAAAGATGCCTCTGCCTTGCACCAATCAATGGGGTGAGCCGGCAGACAAATAAACAAGAAGTCAGCCTACAAAATCAACTGAATCCACTACTGTAGCGCATACGAAAAATTGAGGTGCAGGCAAACATGCATGGTTCGGCAAGAAAGAGACAAAAGGGATCAAATCTCCAGCAAAGCTGGACCTTCGGTGAAACTGACCAAGAGGATACAAGAAAATAACCCATAATTAAAAATATCATCAGGTTAGTAGACAAAGTACTCGAACTAACATAAAGCAAAGGACATTAGCTTATCGTTGTGACGTTTGTCAAGAATGTTAAAACCACAACACAAGGTTATACATAGCGTTCAGAAGGGAACATTAGGTCGAGCTGCGTGTCCAGACCAATGAGAGCGGAAATACCTAGCTTGGAGCTCCGTAGGATTTGATCATCCGCAACGTTTAGCTGGACAAGGCGATGGGCTTCCTGTAAGGAAATTCATTCAATTTTATCAGAACGAAGTACATGTCTTTGATTTATAATAATCGCAACCTAGGTGAACATAGCCAAAAGAAATAAAGAAAACAGAGCATATATAAAATCACTCAGTTCGGATCAATCAGGGTATGCTAATTGATTAGAAGAATTTGCATCAGGAACATGGATAGGCCGTGCACTTGTAGAGAGTTTCAAGGGACGTCAGACATGTGCAAATACTCAGAGTACTGGGCTCCGATAGTATCTGAAATGATAAACACATGAACAGGTAGCCAAGCACAAGCACGGTGAAGGATAGATAGCTAGTTCCGTTTCACTACAGGAACACAAATTGCCAAACTATGATTAATCGCAGTACATGACAATGTTCACTTATTAAACATAGGACATCAGTGATTAGTACAGAGGAACAAACAGTAATCAGAAGAGGGCAGCAAAGCGAGGTTAACCTAAGAGTTTGGCTGTGGCACCGTGATGATTGCGCACAAAGTCGCCCGGGTGCTGGACACTGGATGGATGCGGGTCGCTCGGGTGCACAAAGTCGACGACGCGCAGGAGTCTGGGCGACAAGGGCCTCGAAACGGCGTTGCGGGCGGCGAGGCACTCGAACGTCGACGACGTCGACGAGGGGCTCGAACGGCGACGACGGCGACGAGGGGGGCGCAGGAGTCTGGGCGACAAGGGCTTCGAACGGCGACGACGGCGACGGGGGCGGCGAGCGGCGACGCGCAGGAGTCTGGACCTTCCTAATTCTTTTAGGACGAAAAAAATTGAAAGAAGAAACCTTCCTAATTTTCACGTCAACCACATATAGAAACTGCGCGTGCGTGCTAATAATTTCCAAACGGAGGAATCTCAATATAGAAGAGCTACGGTGGGTGATGGTGGGTGAGAAAAGAATTTTTTTGAGCGTTACTGTGATGAAACACTTTCCAAAAAATTAAAATTGGAAGAACAAACCTTCATAATTCTTTTAGGACGAAAAAATTGAAAGAAGAAACCTTCCTAATTCTTTTAGGAAGAAGAAACTTTCACGTATAATGGTGTCACGTATAAAGGGAAAGTATGTGTCGCGGGTGGTGGGATTTGGTTATCCTTCCTAATCAGTCTATCACGTATAAAGGGAAAGTTTTTGCCGAAATAATGGGAGGTGGGTTGGAGGCCGTGGGTGGTGGGATTGCGTGGGTAACAAAAATATTAGGATCCCTTGACCAATTGTACTGAGCGTGATGCAATGTCTCATGGTTTGTCCCCCCTTCCGCGGACCCGGGCCCATTATGGTAGGATCTGATGGTAGATCAAAAGACTTTAGTTTTGATCAACGGTTAATATACAGGTGGGGTAGATTCTGGCAGGTCAAAACTATTTTTGTCCCAACTGGTTCTTTAAGGGTTTAGATTAGATTCTTTAAGGGTTTAGATTATGCATTTCTATCCGCTTTTCTTTTTTCTCACCAAAGCTGAAGTTATGATTCAATAGATAGACGGGATGTTATTAGACACTACAACTTCTGAGTTAACATGCTCAAGTTTTTTTAACTTTAATATGTACATATAGGGTAACAATTCTAGTGCTCCTTGAAATATTGGTTCACAATTCTAGTTGGTACACACGTTCACAGATGATATCACAACAGTACTTCGGTATTGTACCTTACAAGGTACAAATAGAATAAAGTATCAACTAGTGATCCATAGATTGATATGGTAAGCAGAATTGCAGAAAAACCTAGAAATACGTCCTGAACAAACTGAGTCCTAGTCTCCTAGATTTCCATGTGTAGGTCTTTACATAAAGGTGTTTATTCCTTACATAAAAATGCTACCCTGCTAGCCGTTCCTGGTTCAACTCGATCAAGTAGTTATGCCCATATATATGGGCTCGTGCCCCTCTCTCCATCTGTCCACCAAAACGAGAAATATATGGTCAATAAAATGGTTTACCAAAAAAAAAAATTTACGCAAAGATGAATGGAGGTCCCAGGTGTTATTTTTGTTGTTACATCTTTCTCACCCTCGTTTTAATGGCATGTTGCTGTAACTATTTAGTGATTAGCAATTAGCTCTCGTTAATGAAAAGTTAACGACATGAAATTAGCAACCCGCTGCCACAATTCGGCCGCCAAAGTCCTCTGGTTTTCCTCCTCCCAAAACAGCGGCTGTCTGTTCATGAATCATAGGTTGGCATATCTATGGATGATTTTGCGACCCACAGTTTTCGTCTCATGAGCACACAGCCCAGACAAGCTCACATGCAACGCCCAATTTGAGAAAAGTTATACGATACATGTGCGCTTTTAGAATTAGAAATAGAGTTATCTAGAAAGTATCTGGAGATATTTCTTTATCGTTCTAGGCCGTCGTTTAGCAATGG
>JAAXCT010003951.1:0-20163 GCA_012490785.1 Eragrostis nindensis
GAGTGTTAGTCACATTCATGGTTCTCATCCTATCACCAAAACATCATAACCTTGGGGTTTCCCTAGCTCCAATGGTCATGAAGCTTACAATCTCCCCCTTTTTGGTGATGGATGACAACCATGATAAAAATGATCGAGAAGATAAAGAAAGTAATGACAAAAGCCAAGATAAACGCGCAACTCGATCAAGACACTAAAACAACAAGTATATGATGAGAGAGATATTTACCTTGTTGATTAGGTCGAGGCAAATCATAGCTCAAAAGCAGTCACAAGTTTAGAGCAAAAACTCATATCAAGTGAAAGAAAAGCACGTGGAGCTATGACAAGCAAAGGTGCAAGGGGTTTACCTTCATACTTACTTTGTAGAATTCCGCTCCCCCCCTTGACAAGTGCACAATCTCAAGATTGTGTGAAGATCGTCATCTTGATCACTTGAGAACGGCTTGCTTCTTCTTTATTCACCTCAAGATTGTGTGAAGATCGATCGACTTGATCACTTGATCTTCATTCCGTACAAACTCTTCCCGCCGAACTCTTCTCCCCCGACATTCTTGCTCGATCTACCATTCTCCGCTCGAACTCTTCTCCCCCGACATTCTTGCTCGATCATTAAGCCCAACTCTTCTCCCCCTTTGGCATCTATCACTCAAAAAGAAGTCTTCCAAGGAGAAAAGGTTAGTGTAAATATATGTGACGAGTGGGAAAAGTTAGTACTTGCTTTGGCGTGAAGCTCCCCCTTGATCCGTGATTCTCCATCTCCCAACATTTTCCCTATACACTTCTCAAAAGAATATTGTCTTGATGTACATAGGGGTTAGTTGATGATGATGGAAATGTATGAACCCTTAGACTTTGAGCCGCGCAAGTGGATTTAACCTTGGAGCTCAAAAATCTTGGTTCAATGGGCATGAAGCTCATATAGCATTGCTAGAAATTTCATCAAGAGGGGCATATACTCATATTGTGAATAAGTAACTCCCCCTAGATGGGTGCTCGGCGCCGAGACACTTATGCAAGATGCATGATGCGAATGCAAGAATGATAAGTGTACCATGCATGATGCTATAATGGTAAAACAAGAGAAAGCTAAGAGCGAAGTTACCAACAACAAGTTTGAGCCCTCCTTGAGCTTGATCACAACGAGCCATTCTTCAAAGCCTCGGGAGCCAGTGCCACCAATCCCAAGCTTAACCCATGCTCATTGCTATCTCAAGTAGGTAGTCGTCGGTCCTACAAAACAAGAAGAACACACAAAACACAACAAACAAACAAAAACAGGCAAAGTATATATACATATATACATATGTAAGCTCAAGGATATCAAGTGAAGTCGGAGAGGTCGAGAACATTAAGTTCTCCCCGGAGCTTACAAAAGGTCTTCTTGTCAAGTTGCTTGGTGAAGATGTCCGCCAATTGTTCATGAGTCCGAACACCAATCAATTCAATATCCTTCCTTGGCCACATGATCTCGAATGAAGTGATGCTTGACTTCAATGTGCTTGGCATGGCCGTGATCACCCTTGTTGAGAGCCATATTGATAGCACTTTCGCTATCACAATAGAGAGATACTTGCCCATAAGATAATCCATAGTCCAATAGGGTTTGCTTCATGTATAGGAGTTGAGCACAACAACAAGCACCGGCCGCCAATTTCCGCCTCCGCCGTAGAGATAGCCACACAATTTTTGTTTCTTGGAACTCCATGAGATGAGTGATTGTCCAAGAAATTGGCATCCACCGGAGGTACTCTTTCTACTCTCACTTTGCATCCGGTGAAATCCAGTCCGCATAGCCAACAAGTCCAAAGTCCGAGCCTTTTGGATACCATAGGCCCCATTGTAGGAGTACTCTTGATTCTTTTCACGGCACTCATATGGGACTCCTTGGGGTTAGCTTGATAACGAGCACAAAGGCACACACTAAACATGATATCCGTCTAGATGCGGTAAGGTAAAGAAGTGAGCCAATCAAAAACGATAGAGTTTAGGATCCACCGGTATACCTTTTTACATCCACATCAAGAGGGACACTTGTAGCCATAGGTGTGTCGTAGGACTTGGAGTCTTCCATGCCGAATCTCTTAAGAAGATCCCGAGTGTACTTCTCTTGGTAGATGAACGTGCCCTCCTTCATTTGCTTGACTTGAAAACCGAGAAGACATGAGTTCACCTATCATGGACATCTCAAACTCTTTCTTCATAAGAGCACGGAACTCATCATTATAGATTTCGTTAGTAGAGCCATAGATGATATCATCAACATAGATTTGACAAACAAAGAGATCATCACCAATATGCTTAGTAAAGAGAGTGTTTGTCGATACTACCGATCTTGTAGCCCTTGGTGATGAGATGATCTCGAAGTCGTTCATACCATGCTCTTGGTGCTTGTTTGAGTCCGTAGAGAGCCTTCTTGAGCTTGTACACATGTCCGGATGCTCGGGGTCCTCGAACCGGGAGGTTGCTCTACATAAACTTCTTCATTGATTAGTCCATTGAGGAAAGCACTTTTTCACATCCATTTGGTGAAGTTTAAAATCAAAATGAGAAGCATAAGCAAGAAGTGTTCTTATAGCCTCAAGACGAGCGACGGGGGCGAAAGTCTCGTCAAAATCGACGCCTTCAACTTGAGAATAGCCCTTCGCCACAAGTCTTGCCTTGTTCCTCACGATTGCTCCCTTCTCATCTTGCTTGTTCTTGAAGACCCACTTAGCGCCAATGACATTGGATCGCTTGGGTCGCTTCACCAACTTCCAAACATCATTCCTCTTGAAGTTGTTGAGCTCCTCTTGCATGGATAGCACCCACTTGTGATCTTTCAAGGCTTCCTCGATCGTCTTCGGCTCTAGGGTAGAGACAAAAGAGAAATTCTCAACAATGTTAGCTTCATTAACATAATTAGGTTTATATTGACTTCTCCTAGTCTTTATCCCTTGAGAAGGACTCCCAATGATGAGATCACGTGAATGATCCCGAGCAATGGGCTTGTGCTTCCTTGAAGGTTCTTGTCGAGGAGGAGGAGGAGCCGGCGAAGTGTCTTGCGCGTCTCTTGCGGCTTGCTCCCTAGAGATGTGAGTGTCTTGTTGTCGAAGAGGTGAACCCGAACCATCATCTTGAGTTGAAGTAGATTGTGCTTGTTCTTGATTGCTCGGTGAAGCTTGGCTCGTAGATGCATGAGGTAGACTTGATGGCGCTTGTTGCGGTTCACTTGAGGTAGCTTGACTTGTTTTGCATGTTGCGGTTCGCTTGATGGAGCTTGACTCGAGGATGCTTGTTGCGGATCACTTGAAGGTGCTTGATGTTGTTCACTTGAGGGAGAGCTTAGATTCTCTTGAGATGTGCTCGTAGAAGGTCCGCTTGATGAAATAGTGGAGAGGTGTCGGAGGTTCATCTTCACGAGGAATAACTTCACCAATAGGCATGTTCTCCAAAGCTTCCTCTACACGGGTTCATCACCTACAATATGAGAAGAAGGAGGGTCTTCTTGAGACCCGTGAGACTCATCAAATTGCACATCATATAGTTTTCTTCAACAAAGCCGGTAGAGGTGTTGTAAACCCGATAAGCCTTGGCCGAGCCCGAGTAACCGACAAGAATGCCCACATCGGTCCTCTTCTCGAACTTGCCAAGTCTTTCCCTCTCTTGTAGATATAGCACTTGCAACCAAACACTCGGAAGTAGGCAACATTCGGTCTTCTCCCAACAATCACTTCATATGGAGTCTTGTTTAGCAACTTGTGAGGATAAATCCGGTTGGAGGTGTAGCATGCCGTGTGTTATAGCTTCCGCCCAAAACTTCTCCGGAGTGTTGTACTCATCAAGCATAGCACGAGCAAGAGTGATAAGTGTCTTGTTCTTCCTCTCAACAACACATTTTGTTGAGGAGTGTATGTAGCCGAGAACTCATGCTTGATGCCAACCTCATCACAATAGTCTTCAATGATAGAGTTTTTGAACTCCGTCCCATTGTCACTCACGAATCTTCTTGATATGATGCCCATACTCAACTTGCACTCTTCTAGCAAACTTCTTGAATATCCCAATTGCTTGTGCCTTATTCTCAAGAAAGAATACCCAAGTATATCTTGAGTAGTCGTCCACTACCACCAAGCAATAGAGATTCCCACCAATGCCACATAAGTTGTAGGCCCGAAGAGATCAATGTGTAGGAGCTCAAGAGGTCTTGAAGTTGACAAGAAATTCTTAGACGGGTGAGGTGAAGCCACTTGCTTTCCGGCTTGGCATGCACTACATAGCTTGTCCTTCTCAAAGGTGACAATCCTTGACTCCTCTCACTACTTGTTCTTCATCACATGCTTGAGTTGACCCATACCAATGTGAGCAAGCCTTCGATGCCATAGCCAACCTAGAGCGGACTTAGTGAAGAGACAAGTGCTAGGGGCAACAATGTTAGTCTCAAAATCAACAACATATAGATTATTATGACGAAAGCCCTTGATAGTGAGACCCATAGCATCATTATGAAGAACCACCCCATTAGCATCAAAGTTACAGGAAAAGCCAAGATCACATATTTGAGCAACGGATAGAAGATTGAAGTTTAGGGACTCAACAAGCAATACATTAGAGATAGAGAGGTCATTCGAGATAGCCACCTTACCAAGACCTCTCACCTTGTGCTTGGAGTTGTCCCCAAATGTGACTTTGTCATTCTTCATTTCTTCCAAGTTGGTGAAGATGGATGAAGTACCGGTCATGTGTTGAGTGCACCCACTATCCAACACCCAATGTTTGCCACCAATCTTGTAGTTCACCTTGGAAGTAGCCATCAAGCAAAAAGGAGTGTTAGTATCATGAGGACCAATTGACATATCATTTACCTCTTGCTTGCTCTTGATGTAGGCCATAGGAACTCCATTGAGAAAGTCCAAGTCCAATGCATCCAAGGCGTCAATCATTGCCTTGGTGACTCCATTGTGTCTCCACATGGTCCGATCAACACCCATGTGTGTGACATGAGTTCCAAGTTGAAGACCTTGAAACCTTCCCACATCTCCACTAGCATTGAAGTACTCAAGAATGTTGTAGATTTGATTCTCATAGGATAGTGCCATCAAGATCATGTCCTTGAGAGTCATACCACTAATATCATCATTGAGATCATTTAGAATGTGGACCTTCCTATTGTATGGTATCATAGAGATCACCGTGTGAATAGCATGCTCATCACTAATCTTGTCTTCTCCTTCAAAAGAGTTCACTCTAGCCACAACACAAGAAGTCTCTTCCAACAATCAAGCCAAGACTCCCCATCTTTCCTATAGAACACATCATACATGTCGAAGAGGTGATAGTGAGGCCGATCGGCAAGATCCGGCTCATACAAGTTGTAGTATTCTTCAAAGAGGGATGGCAAGACTTCTTCTTTCATGTGATATTCTTGATAGGCTCCGGCTCATCATCACTAGCACTTGAATAGTCATCATCACAATAGAAGACGGGAACTCTATCATCTTCTTCTTCTTCCTCATCATCACTTGGGGTCTTGAATGTGTTAGAGAGCAAAGAACGAGCCCTTCTTCTTGTGATAATCTCGATGACTTGCTCAATTGAATAAGACTCAAGCTCAAAGCTCTCAAACTCAATGTGATCACCATACTTGTCCTTTGGAAGAGCATCAAGAAACCTTCTAAGACCTTGACCCTTAGTGACTATCCAAAGCTTGTTCTCATTTATCCTCTTGATGAGTGAATCCATCCGAAGAGCAAACTCAACAAGATCTTCATTCGGCTTCATTGAGATGTGGTCCAACTCATCACATAGCTTCATATATCCATCCTCTTGATCCCGAGAAGAAGAGCCTTCACCAACACGAGATGATGATTGAGCTTGAGGTAGAGGTTGAGCTTCAATGCGTTGATCTTCACTTGCATGAGAGATATCCTTGCCCTTCTTGATATCCTCCTCAAGAGAGGAGAGAATAGCAACCACCTCATCGTAGGGCATGTTCACACCTCCCTCGAGCAAAAAGCAAGAATACCAAACCGCGAGAGTGGTAGAGATCGGATAAGCTTCTTCACAACATGCTTGTGCATAATAGATAGATAGCCTCGTGACATGAGTTTCCTAGCAAGAACATACAAGCGAGATGCGAAGTTAGTGATATCCTCATTATCATTCAAAACAAGCTCATCATACTCATCACGCACACCATAGTAAGAAATGTCATTAAGCACACAATCATAAGGCTCAATCAAGGTAGAGGCGATGGAAGTGTTAGAAACGTCTCATGAGTGGACTCCATTTTCCCACACGCAATCCCGGTCGCGACTCAAGGCGGTAAAGCCCTAATAATGAGCACTTGCTCTGATACCACTTGTAAGGATCGTGTGACCGAGAGGGGGGGTTGAATCGGTCCACTCTAGAATCTATTTCAAAACACAATACACCCAAGCACTCATAGCGAGTAGTTCTAGTAACAAGGTAAAGCACACTAAGAGTATCCTTAACCTATTTAGCTAGTGCATATAGATAACACAATCACACCACACTAGCAACCTAGCACAAGATAGATAGATAGCGGAAGACTTAAGTTAGGCAAGGCAAGGTACAAGATAACTAGAGACAAGCAACCAAGATACTAGGCACACTAAGTAGAGTCCTTAGAGCTACTAGATAGGCTATAAAGTAAGCACACGAGCAAGGCAAACAAGCAAACCTAGTGAAGCTAGTAGGCACCAAGGTAAACACACAAGCAAGATAAGAGCACAACTCAAGTACTACAAGCAATCATATGTAGTGCGATAAGTAAATGCGAGTAGTAAGGAGAAGGGATAGAGAATGCTCATGATGTTTTCCCGTGGTCTCGGAAGGATGGCGCCTTCCCCTACTCCACGTTGGGTCATTCCCGCCGGAGTCTCGACCCCGTCCCTCCGCTCGATGGCGATCCCTCCTAGAGCACACTTCACCCTCCGAGTGAAGTCGCGGGCACGTCCCGCCGGGCTCGATCCCGGGTACTCTTCCGGAGGTAAGGCTCCGCACTTGATGCGTGCCAAAGGGCGCTCCACTAGTGATGCTTCTTTCGCACGGGAAGCTCCAAGACCGTGTACAAAACTTGTGTCGACTTCCACAATCTCCTTGGACAGCTCAACACACCGACGCCTAACCGGTCTAGGCCTTGCCATAGACCAAGAGTAACAGCCCTAGATGACTCTCTCAAGCCCACACTAGCCTAGAGATCAAAGGATGCAACTTGCTACTCTCTCAAGCACTAGGATCACTCCAAATGTGACAGCCCGATCCACAGGATCTTTGTCCCACGGTGCTGATTAAGCAGACACGAGATAATACAACACTTTCGACTTAATTAACAAGGTTATTATCATTACAACATAAGTTCAGATTGTAGCGGAAGCGATAAAACGACAAGTTTGAAAGCGGAAGATACACGAGAGTTCACTTCTCTCAACGATACAGCAGTAGTGACATTCTGATGCCCATCTAGAATATCACACTAGCAACACATATCACAGCAGCGGCAAATCAGATTCCAATTATTACCTGAAAACAACAAAGGCACAAAGCCTGAGTACTAATTACTCAGCAAGTCTTACCCGTCAAATGACTCCTAGACATGCATAGGCTCAAAAGGGATGGCTTTTTATAAAGGATTCGCACTTAAGCAGCAATAATCTTCTCTAGCAACATTTTAGCCAAGTTTTATCTTCATTAAACAGAAGCATAAGTGTGTATAGCTGTAAAACAGGCAATGAACATAACTGAAATGAATAACAAGTAGCAGTGTAATAATAACAGTAATCCATCATACCATCCAGCATAAGCATCATCATCAATTATTGTGTGCTACGTGAAGGCGCAAATCACAAGCGGGTACTCATTACTGCGAGGGACAGCGATTGCAATCGATTTACACCAGCTGGGAAAACCCGAGATACACGACGTATACGCACCACTCGAGATGGTCATATACGGCAACCTTTCACAAGACAGTAAACACCAAGCACGGGTCCAGTCTCAGAGATTGGGCAGCCGTCCCCACCAACGGTACCTCGTACCTCCCATGGCCTGAACCTGCCCAATACAGCTGTACTGTTGCCGTACAACGATGCCACCATACATGCTACGTCAGTTTACTAGTCCCCATTACACTAGTATGCACTCGGTACGTTCAATGCTTGATCAAGGGGCCAACAACGAATCGGTCCTTAATCGACTAGGCAGGGCTACCACCGTGAAGTCCCAGACTTCCCAATCCATCCTACACATGTCATGCCCCTGCCCGGTCTCAACAAATAACATAAACTCATTCTTTATCTTCTCTTTAGTGATTCAATTCTTAATCTCAGGAGTAATACTTGATATATATACGAAATACTTTAACTAAGCATAGCAGACATTCTACCGAATTACTAGGATAGACACATAGCAACATAGGACATTTGGATATCATGCAGGTGGGTTTCACATCAACTCCAATAACCTAAGTGCACAATCATCCTATACTTTCTACATTATGATCTCTAGAAAGGAAAAATTTGTAAAGGGTTTGAAATGAACCGGGGCTTGCCTTGTTCTAATGAACTGATGTTAGTAACTTCAACTTCAGCTTCTTCAGTAAGAGACTCCTTCTGAATATACTCCTCGTGGTCGTTTCCTAAAATGCGATATATGTCAATTGAATAATACATCGAAGATGCAACGACATGTATGATGCAAAGAGTGATTTCACTCAGATTTGAAAGATGTACATGGTTCTGAATTGGTGAACCAAGTTAATCTAAAATTCGTCTGAAGTATTTCCTTCATTGACTCCCATGAAGCATTATTATCTTATCTTGCTATATTATCCTTAAAAGAACTTAAAGAAATCACGATAACTCTTTTAATGCATTTCTGGACATGAGTGACTTACTAACCATGAGTGACCTGCTAGAGAGCTAAGTGTGGGAAAACAGGACCATTACAGATTATCCTAATTTTTGGTTAAAATAAAAGAATAAACTAATTATTAACATAAAGTTAGGGGAAGAGATAAATGCTAGGGAAATTCTTTAATGTTCATTTGACTAAACCAGAATTGTTGGTGACTGGTCATCATCTAGGTGACATATAAGCCACAGATTAAGGTCTAATAATTAATAGATTTATTATTAAAAAGATGACAAGTTTATCAAAGAGAACTTAATAGTTAAAGTTCCTTACAGAAACAACTATCATGGTTCATCTCTATGAACAGGGCATCTCAAAAGGAGAAGATGAAGCCCTAATTCACATTTTTCTGAATTATACTTAATTTACTATGATTTATTCGGTGTATAGCTTGCAAAATGCATACAGAGTTTATCTTACCGAACCAGGGGTTATAGACTGTACTACTGGTCAGAGGGTATCACTGGGTTTCTAACAAACTTAAGTTTTCATTTTTATCATGCCTAAATTAATTACTATTAATTATCTAAGGTTTAGCTTGTAACAATTATTCAGGAAAAACTATACATGAACAATGATCAACTATGGTACCACTGGACAGAGCTCAGCAAGAGGAGCACAACAAAATTGAGTTTGCAATTTTTGGACATCTAGAACTCCAGATTTCGATTTTTGAAGTTTATTCAATTTCTGAGCAAGTTGCAACTTAATTACGGAAATGCCATCGTCGTCTTTACAGAGCAGCACAGTGTTCATGGCGGCCGGAGCTCGCCGGAGCTACGTCGGAACGGGGAAAAATATGACGCGAAAGGGTGGGGAAAAGCTCTAAATGACGTGCACAACGAGAGGAACTCAGAGGCGGGGTCCTCGAGGGCGGGGACTCACCGGAAAGGTGTCAGCGACGAACGGTGGCGGGCGGAGGAAGTTCGGCGACGTCACGAGCTCGCCGTGGTCGACGAGAAGCTTTACGGTTTGGTCTTAGAGCTTCACTGAGACGTGTAGAAGACCGGCGTGGTACACGTTGATGTCGAGAATGGCCGGAACAGGGTCGTCGCTGTCGAGGTCGTAGGCGGCCGACGGAAATGATTGGGGAAAAGTGAAAATCCGGCGATCTTGTCAGGGAAATCAATGGGTAAAAACGTCAGTAAGATTATCTAGAGGATTGCGCATCCAAGGAAAGAGGATTGAGGGGACGGGACTCACTGTGAGCGACGAATTTCGCGTTGGCGTCAGAGATGTTCGCCGGCGACGACGTGAGAGAAACTCTTCAATTACCCTTTACACACTCCACGGTTTGATTTACGGTTTCTTCTGAGAACTACAGCAGGTTGAGCTGCATCCGTTTGTGTCCTTGTCTGTCTCGTGCTACGGTGGAGTGAGTTGGCGGCGAGGCGAGCTTCAGTGGCTGGCGGCCATGGCGGCCAGAATGAAGAACAGAGAGGAAGTGAGAGCGAGAGAGAGACCAAAGGGGAAATAGAGAGGAGAGAGTTGGCGTCGCGTTTTGATGCTCATCCTGCCGATTCGGGTAGCTTCGGCGGCGCCAGGCAAGCAGGCAGGAGGTGGAGCGGTGGAAGCAGGAGGTGGCAGCACGCATGCGTCAGGGGAGAGCTGAGGAAGAGACTGAGCGGTTGGTGAGAGTGACAGGTGGGTCCTACTCCCTTTTCTCTTTTTCTGAATTAACGTTCTCGCTCTTGTAAATTCAAAATGAACCAGTTCCTGAGCTCCAAAAATCTCCAACTTTTGCGTGAGACTTGATGGACACGTGGAAAAGGCATATGTGCTGGCAAATTTTCCAGAAATTTCAGAATTTGTTTAAATTTGAGACTTAAACAAGATGTTTAAATTTTAAACTTGTCTCATTTATTTGAATGAATTTCCCAATTCAATTGTTTCTGGAATTTTTAGTAGATTTTATTTAGCTTTCATATTTCCCATAAATTTTTGATTACACATTGTTATGTTCACATTTTGAACTTCCTTTTAAAATTTTACTTAAATTTGGATTCTATTCAAGTTTTTGATCCTTCATTTTATGTGACTTAATTGAAATTTGCACCTAATCAACTTTACATGATGACTGAGCACTGTAGCGAAATGATCGAGACACCTGGGGTGTCACAATCCTCCCCCCTTAAAGAAATCTCGTCCCGAGATTACGACGAGTTAGGGGAATAACGATGGATGCAAATGGTTCAACCAGAAATGTGTGAAATTTGGCAGCAAAGATTTAAGATAAACTCTAACAAGCAAGTAGACTCCAAAAGACTGATTTTCACCTGACTCGGATAAACAAGCTTGGAACCAAGCTCATAGGCAATAATAACGACACAAGTCATATAGCCGAAGATGGTCTAAATTGATTGTGGAAAAACAACAAGGTTTTGAGGTTTATCGATTGCCCCTCGATGGAAACGGTGATTATCGAGGAACCAAAATTTGTTTCAATAACAAGGTTATCGAACACCATATTCTTGCTCTTTATTTTAGTTATTCATGCATCGTAATATGATCATACTCATATCATGATATGCATCTTGCGGAGTGAATTTGATGTTATGGTGCATTGGATGCTTTCATGGTGCAATGCACATGGTTTAGGTTGCATATGCAATGGTGCATTTGCATAATGCCATGTCATGGATGGTGCATAATGACGCATATGGCATGATGCACATTTTATGATGCAATTCCCCTGATGCATATGGATGGCATACCCGATGAGATGGTGCAAGAGATGTTGCAATGTACACTTATGAAATAAAGACCACTGTAATATGGTGCAACAATGCATATAATTTATGCCGTCAAGTTCTTATAATTAGAGCAAGATTGGGTAATCGAAAGAAAGGAAATTCCAACCGGACAGAAATCAGCCTTAACTGGCAGTCATCACGGAAAATGAAACTGAGAAAACTGGGGGCTGAGTCAAGAAATTTGATGAACTACAAAGTTGTAGAGAATTCTCATAGCTTTCAAACGAGTATTTAAACGACTCTGTATGATAGAAGGAACAGGGGTTTTGGCCTGTCAAAGTTGACAATCAACGCGCTGAATTTCTATTTTGGACAGATGTGACAATGCATTAACAAAAATGATTTGGAAGAAGTATAAGTGAGCTAGTAGGGACTCAAGAGATAAAGCAAGATTGCAAGGATTTGGGACAGTGTGATCTATTGTCTGGATAGCTTTCCACTTATTAGATATACTTCTAATAAGGGTAGCAACAATTGAATGTTCAGCAAGAGATTGCATGATGCAGAGGTAGCAACAAGGAATCAAGTTAACTCATCTATAATATGGCCAAAGTTTGGTTTCTTGACAGCGGAGAAAAATTGGGATAAAAATTTAGCCACCATAAACAACCCTAAGGTGCTCATTGACTAAACAGAAGATGTGTGCAGAATTACCCATGGAATTTTGTGGGGGTACGTAGGCAAACAAAATTTAGTAGTGATCCGATGAGATGACTAACAACGATAATGCATATAGAATGTTGGCTTTCCAACAAAGATGGATGGCAGAATGGACAGAGAAATTAAAACTTCTAATATTGGACTATGCAACAGGAAATTCTAGAAGTTAATGCAGATAAGAAACAAGAGATGAAGCTAAAAGAGATTTATTTTAGATTAGTCCATATGAGATTACAAGGAATGTCCGGGGTTGTAAGACATCAAAATACTTTTAACAAGTGGACTGGTAAAAGACTTCTGGAAGTTCACCACGAATAGATGCAATCAAGATATTTGGAGCCAACTGACAGATTCAACATTCCTTTCTAAAAACAATGATGAAATATAACCTGACTGTACAGCAGTCAGAAATATGAAATTTTCGACCAGTACAATAGAAGGTTATAACAAATGCTTGGCACCATGTTATAAAGTACTTTCCCAGCTTTCCAGATTGGGTTTAAAGTCTATCATACTCCAAACAAAACTGGAGTTAGAAATTTTCAAAGTTCGAACTTTTGCTGAGTCGAACAGACTGACAGATCCTCTGTAATTTTGGCGATAAAGAGTGCACCAGGAATCAAAATTAAGTGAGACCACCTGGAAATGAAAGATAATTTCCAGAGCTGTCCATCAAGTACTCATTTGACTCCATTGTATATCAGAATCAGGAATTATGAATTTTTCATTATCACCTACTCCCCAGAAAAGACAGATTGACCTGGTTTCAGTAATTCTGGTCTACTGATCACACCAGAACTCAAAATCCTATGAGACCACTTGGACATGAAAGATGATTTCACAAGCTTTCCAGATTGTATTCAAATTCGACCAAACTCCAGATAAAACTAGAGTCATGAATTTTCAAAGTCGACTGTTCTGCTGAGAAAGACAAGCTGACAGAGTCTCAATAATTCGACTATGCAGACGTCATCAGAACTCCAAATAACATGGGACCACTTGGAACTGAAAGATAACTTCTAATGCTTTCTAGGAAGTATTTAAACTCTCCATTGGATCAGAAAAACTCGAGTTATATATATATATATATATATATATATATATATATATATATATATAATATTATTTATAGTGGTGGCAGAACAGGACAGATTTATGATAGGTTAACGTTTGCTGCTTGAATTACAATTTATACTCACTTGCAGCATAGAACACAAAAAAAATCTCTGATTATCAAACTTGTAGAAAACTTCAACTTCTTTCCAGAGAGTGCTCAATGACCTCAAAAGGTTATGGGACTCAGGAGATATGCCTTGTCAAAGTTGTTGAACAGAGTCAGGACAGATTTTAGTGGAGGCAATTAAACCCTTTTAATTTCGAAATTTTAACTTAAATTGTCAAATTAGATTCAGAGATGAGTAATCAAGGTAAGGAAACATTTTAGTTCAGAAACTTAAGAATGCCATGATGCAACATTTTTATTTAACCTAATTTCGTTCCTCACCAAAAGAAAAATAATACCATTATATTGGCACGTATTTCGGTGGCATACTCGTCTCTCAATCGTGTTAGTCTAGCAAACGGTGTGACCTCTAACGTAGTTAGTGTACCTGCAGAAAAACACACATCGCCACCTCAAACAACCTACACAGGTGACGCCATCATTCACGCCGATGGTCAGCGAAAACAGAATGTAATGCATGGCTCAAACAATCTCAACACCTCTCGCCTCCTCACAAGCTCGACGGCTCATGGAACAACAATAACACCCCCCACAATACGAGTCCAGCTCGTTAAACTCCTGAGCCATGCATGTTACTTACCTTCTTACCTGAGCGTCGGTGCGTCGTTACAGAAAAGTAACCAAACAACTCCTATTGCCACCTGAACACTAACATCCTTATATGAGCAATACTAACGTATCCTCACCGTATAACGTAATTTTCAAAATACGACGTTTAAGTGTTTGTATTATCTTGGACCGGCTCTGATACCAGCTGTGACAGCCCGATCCACAGGATCTTTGTCCCACGATGCTGATTAAGCAGACACGAGATAATACAACACTTTCGACTTAATTAACAAGGTTATTATCATTACAACATAAGTTCAGATTGTAGCGGAAGCGATAAAACGACAAGTTTGAAGCGGAAAGATACACGAGAGTTCACTTCTCTCAACGATACAGCAGTAGTGACATTCTGATGCCCATCTAGAATATCACACTAGCAACACATATCACAGCAGCGGCAAATCAGATTCCAATATTACCTGAAAACAACAAAGGCACAAAGCCTGAGTACTAATTACTCAGCAAGTCTTACCCGTCAAATGACTCCTAGACATGCATAGGGCTCAAAAGGGATGGCTTATTTATAAAGGATTCGCACTTAAGCAGCAATAATCTTCTCTAGCAACATTTTAGCCAAGTTTTATCTTCATTAAACAGAAGCATATGTGTATAGCTGTAAAACAGGCAATTGAACATAACTGAAATGAATAACAAGTAGCAGTGTAATAATAACAGTAATCCATCATACCATCCAGCATAAGCATCATCATCAATTATTGTGTGCTACGTGAAGGCGCAAATCACAAGCGGGTACTCATTACTGCGAGGGACAGCGATTGCAATCGATTTACACCAGCTGGGAAAACCCGAGATACACGACGTATACGCACCACTCGAGATGGTCATATACGGCAACCTTTCACAAGACAGTAAACACCAAGCACGGGTCCAGTCTCAGAGATTGGGCAGCCGTCCCACCAACGGTACCTCGTACCTCCCATGGCCTGAACCTGCCCAATACAGCTGTACTGGTTGCCGTACAACGATGCCACCATACATGCTACGTCAGTTTACTAGTCCCCATTACACTAGTATGTACTCGGTACGTTCAATGCTTGATCAAGGGGCCAACAACGAATCGGTCCTTAATCGACTAGGCAGGGCTACCACCGTGAAGTCCCAGACTTCCCAATCCATCCTACACATGTCATGATGCCCCTGCCCGGTCTCAACAAATAACATAAACTCATTCTTTATCTTCTCTTTAGTGATTCAATTCTTAATCTCAGGAGTAATACTTGATATATATACGAAATACTTTAACTAAGCATAGCAGACATTCTACCGAATTACTAGGATAGACACATAGCAACATAGGACATTTGGATATCATGCAGGTGGGTTTCACATCAACTCCTAACCACTTAAGTGCACAACCATCCTAGACACTCTACATTATGATCTCTAGAAAGGAAAAATTATAAAAAGAGGTTTGGAATGAACCGGGGCTTGCCTTGTTCTAATGAACTGATGTTAGTAACTTCAACTTCAGCTTCTTCAGTAAGAGACTCCTTCTGAATATACTCCTCGTGGTCGTTTCCTAAAATGCGATATATGTCAATTGAATAATACATCGAAGATGCAACGACATGTATGATGCAAAGAGTGATTTCACTCAGATTTGAAAGATGTACATGGTTCTGAATTGGTGAACCAAGTTAATCTAAAATTCGTCTGAAGTATTTCCTTCATTGACTCCCATGAAGCATTATTATCTTATCTTGCTATATTATCCTTAAAAGAACTTAAAGAAATCACGATAACTCTTTTTTAATGCATTTCTGGACATGAGTGACTTACTAACCATGAGTGACCTGCTAGAGAGCTAAGTGTGGGAAAACAGGACCATTACAGATTATCCTAATTTTTGGTTAAAAGAATAAACTAATTATTAACATAAAGTTAGGGGAAGAGATAAATGCTAGGGAAATTCTTTAATGTTCATTTGACTAAACCAGAATTGTTGGTGACTGGTCATCATCTAGGTGACATATAAGCCACAGATTAAGGTCTAATAATTAATAGATTTATTATTAAAAAGATGACAAGTTTATCAAAGAGAACTTAATAGTTAAAGTTCCTTACAGAAACAACTATCATGGTTCATCTCTATGAACAGGGCATCTCAAAAGGAGAAGATGAAGCCCTAATTCACATTTTTCTGAATTATACTTAATTTACTATGATTTATTCGGTGTATAGCTTGCAAAATGCATACAGAGTTTATCTTACCGAACCAGGGGTTATAGACTGTACTACTGGTCAGAGGGTATCACATGGGTTCTAACAAACTTAAGTTTTCATTTTTATCATGCCTAAATTAATTACTATTAATTATCTAAGGTTTAGCTTGTAACAATTATTCAGGAAAAACTATACATGAACAATGATCAACTATGGTACCACTGGACAGAGCTCAGCAAGAGGAGCACAACAAAATTGAGTTTGCAATTTTTGGACATCTAGAACTCCAGATTTCGATTTTTGAAGTTTATTCAATTTCTGAGCAAGTTGCAACTTAATTACGGAAATGCCATCGTCGTCTTTACAGAGCAGCACAGTGTTCATGGCGGCCGGAGCTCGCCGGAGCTACGTCGGAACGGGGAAAAATATGACGCGAAAGGGTGGGGAAAAGCTCTAAATGACGTGCACAACGAGAGGAACTCAGAGGCGGGGTCCTCGAGGGCGGGGACTCACCGGAAAGGTGTCAGCGACGAACGGTGGCGGGCGGAGGAAGTTCGGCGACGTCACGAGCTCGCCGTGGTCGACGAGAAGCTTTACGGTTTGGTCTTAGAGCTTCACTGAGACGTGTAGAAGACCGGCGTGGTACACGTTGATGTCGAGAATGGCCGGAACAGGGTCGTCGCCGTCGAGGTCGTAGGCGGCCGACGGAAATGATTGGGGAAAAGTGAAAATCCGGCGATCTTGTCAGGGAAATCAATGGGTAAAAACGTCAGTAAGATTATCTAGAGGATTGCGCATCCAAGGAAAGAGGATTGAGGGGACGGGACTCACTGTGAGCGACGAATTTCGCGTTGGCGTCAGAGATGTTCGCCGGCGACGACGTGAGAGAAACTCTTCAATTACCCTTTACACACTCCACGGTTTGATTTACGGTTTCTTCTGAGAGCTACAGCAGGTTGAGCTGCATCCGTTTGTGTCCTTGTCTCGTGCTACGGTGGAGTGAGTTGGCGGCGAGGCGAGCTTCAGTGGCTGGCGGCCATGGCGGCCAGAATGAAGAACAGAGAGGAAGTGAGAGCGAGAGAGAGACCAAAGGGGAAATAGAGAGGAGAGAGTTGGCGTCGCGTTTTGATGCTCATCCTGCCGATTCGGGTAGCTTCGGCGGCGCCAGGCAAGCAGGCAGGAGGTGGAGCGGTGGAAGCAGGAGGTGGCAGCACGCATGCGTCAGGGGAGAGCTGAGGAAGAGACTGAGCGGTTGGTGAGAGTGACAGGTGGGTCCTACTCCCTTTTCTCTTTTTCTGAATTAACGTTCTCGCTCTTGTAAATTCAAAATGAACCAGTTCCTGAGCTCCAAAAATCTCCAACTTTTTGCGTGAGACTTGATGGACACGTGGAAAAGGCATATGTGCTGGCAAATTTTCCAGAACTTTCAGAATTTGTTTAAATTTGAGACTTAAACAAGATGTTTAAATTTTAAACTTGTCTCATTTATTTGAATGAATTTCCAAATTCAATTGTTTTCTGGAATTTTTAGTAGATTTTATTTAGCTTTCATATTTCCCATAAATTTTTGATTACACATTGTTATGTTCACATTTTGAACTTCCTTTTAAATTTTACTTAAATTTGGATTCTATTCAAATTTTTGATCCTTCATTTTATGTGACTTAATTGAAATTTGCACCTAATCAACTTTACATGATGACTGAGCACTGTAGCAAAATGACCGAGACACCTGGGGTCACACAAATCCTCTCAAGTGCTTCACACTTCTTCCTCTTGGCTTCTTGGCAGCACCTCCCCTCTTTCCTGGGTCCAAGAGCAACTCAAAGGGGCGAGCAACCAGCTATATATAGGCCACCAACCTCAAACTAGCCGTTGCCCAAAAGTGTCCAGAAACCAAGTCACCGTAAGTATCACCGTATGATACGGTGACTCTGACCACCGTATCATACGGTGACCACCACGTCACCTGCCAGAGCATCTCCATCTCTGGACTTCCATCTTCAGGTATCACCGTATCATACGGTGACCCCCACCGTATCATACGGTGGCTTCTTCTTCTTCAGCTTCCAGCAACTGCCAACTCTCTGGAAACCATACGGTGACCACCGTATCATACGGTGACTACACCACCGTATCATACGGTGACTCCAACTTCTCTGCCAGGTCAACACCTCATCTGGACTTCTTCTTCTTGCAGTCACCGTATCATACGGTGACTGGCACCGTACCATACGGTGGCTCCTTCTCTTTTCTGCCAGAAACTCTTCTCTCTGGTCTTCATCTGCTGCAGTCACCGTATCATACGGTGACTGGCACCGTATCCTACGGTGGCTTCTCTTCTGCTGGAACTCGACCACCTCTTTGATCCTTGCTTCCAACATCTTCAAACTTGGTTCCTTCAAGCCTCTTCTGCCACCCTAGCCCCTGAGAGACTCACCATGCATCCAATGATCTCTATACTAGTGTGTACTAAGAGAACCACCTCGAACCCTTGATAGTCCGGTTTTTCCTATGGACTCAAGCTAACATCTAACCAAGCAACACCCGCTTGGATCTAGCATGTCCTTAGCCTTGATCCATATCTTCTCCGCGACTCCATCAAGTCCGTTCTTGTGTAGATGAAGGCAACCAATCATCCTTGTTATTTAGTTCATGGTGTGTTGGCGTTCACCACCAACGGACGGAGCTTTCTTCATATTTGACCTATAAGATCTCACAAAGAGTGTTAGTCACATTCATGGTTCTCATCCTATCACCAAAACATTCATACCTTGGGGTTTCCCTAGCTCCAATGGTCATGAAGCTTACAACATGCGACACTAGGGCTGTCACCACCCTACTGCCAGTCCTATGCCTGTTCATAGAGTCAACCAAACACTCAAAGCTATTTACCAATCTAAGCACCACGCTTACATTGCTAAAGAGTACTCTCCATTCCCATGGGACTCTGACCCTTCGGATCATCAAGTCAGGAACAAGAGTACACCTACCTTGACCCGACAGATCAACAGGTCAAGTACTAAACCATGCATAACAACTCTGACCCTACGGATCATCGAGTCAAGAGGTAAGACATGCGTAACTCTAACCCTACGGATTAACAAGTTACAAACCATGGCACAGAGAACCCTAACCCTACGGATTAACAAGTCAAGGGCCAAGGCATGTCTAACCTCATTATTATGCATAGACGAGTGTAAAGGCATGGATGAACTAGTATGAGTATGTGAAGCATATAACAACCAAACATGACTAGACAATAACCACATAGAAGGTACATGGCTATCATACTAGTGCAATGATAAGGCATAAGGAATAAAGGAGTAAATGCTATAGATAAATGATACAAGTCTTACAAGAGGGGAATGGAGAAGATCCACCCCCAAACTCTCCAAGACTAGGTCAAGGACCTCTAATCTCTCTACTCCCCTCTACTCTACTCTGGCCTGGAGGCTAAGCCTAATGCTAGAGAATGAATCCCTCTTGGTGTGTGTTGAAAGGAGGGGGGGGTCCCCTTTATTTTATAGCCTTGGTAGGTCGGTTTGGGGGTCCTCCACCGCCTTTGGGCATTGATTGCTGGCTGAACCGACCTTGGTATGACGGTGGAAAACTGCCATAGAAAGATGGACCCAGGGGCCCCCCTGTCAGGTCGGCCGACCTAGGTATTGGGGTCGGCCGACCTGCCCTGGCCCCTCCTGGGCTGGGCTTTGGCAGGTGCCTTCCCCTCGGCCTTTAAGCCTCTTTTCCAGGTGCGTGGCCTCAGTTGATATTCTGGGTGGTTCTGGGCCTTTAATCCTT